>JARHVA010000749.1:1745000-1750000 GCA_037957365.1 Torreya grandis
TTACTAAAGTTACCCACTTTATTCCTTGTAACTTGACAAATTATGCATGAGTTATAGCAATATTATTTTTTCATGAAATATTTAGATTATATGGAATACAAAATAATATCAAATAAAATAGATATTTTTATATGGTGTATTCCTTCTAAAAAACACTACATGCAACACTTGAGACTAAATTAAACTTTAATCAAACATATCACCTTGAGATAGATGGTGTGAGTCAAATTTTATAGGATATTTTATAATTGTATTGCATGGATCAATGGTACAAATGAGAATATTAACTTCCATTGGTATAATTCACATACAATAACACTCATCATTCCACATTCAAAATGGAACCAATTGAGGATTTATACTAGTGGGAACAACAAAAGTTTAACAGAGAGCCAAACACCAAAAAATATTTCAAACATAATAATATTTTATTTTTAACTCTCAATTACATACTAAATAAATATTACATCCAACATAATACAAATATATAGGATAACATATCCTATTATCTAGGAAACCCACTAACTATTAAATCTCCTAGAATCTCTTGCAATCTCCTATAATAGTGAGTTGGGTGATTTACTCCAAACTCATGTACAAAAAAATCCTAATATATATTATTATTATATAAAAATAATCTATTATTAACTAAATTACATAGTAACATAACCATAAGTATTATTTACTCTATGGTAAATACAATGTAAATATTAATCCTTAACAACCCCTCACTTAGTGTTTACATGGGGATAATGTACATCTTTAAGAACTGGCTTGAACATTATCATATGCCAAACACATACTTTTAGGTATGTATACTAATGTCTGAGTCTTGTTGTCTAGATCTTGTTGCACATGATGACTACTATATGAAGAACAAATCTTGCATTTAATACATGTAAACATAATTAACATTTTATTAGTGAATCATCTTCATAAAGAAGTATGAAAGTTAGAGGATCTCTTTAGTTAGAGAATTTTTGAAGTTAGATTCCCTCCTATACAACCATTTCCACATTCCATTATATCTACACTCTCTTTTTTTCCAATCCAGTAGGGGAATGAAAATACACATAATATAAAAAATGAAATATCATGATGAATAAATCTTAATTTTCATCTTATGTAGCCTTTGTTAATGTTTGTTGCCACCCAAATAAAAATAACATAGATAATTTTCACTGTCACTGAAGAACTATCCTTGGAATTATCTGATTTGGCACAAAACACACCACATAAAATATGTCACCAAATCATCTAGGGCCTTGTCATTGGTTACTAATGAGAGGCTCTACAACTTCTAGCCTCTGTTTCCTCCATCATCTAGTGAATGAAGCCACTTACTCAGCCAATGAAGAAATGAAGCACAATTGTTTCCTCATTGGGTTTACTTCGCCCCTCAATGTGAAACAATTCTTAGGACGTTGGGGTTGCTTGAAAATGTGTCCTTTTACATTTTTTTTACATTTCTTGACAAAAATGATAAAATTTATCAATTTTAAATTTTTTGACATATGGACACTTTGAATTTTTCAACTTGACTATTTTGACATAAAAATGACTTTAACTATAAACCTGATTGACAGTAAGTTTGATACTATTCATTAAACCTATATTAAAAATGACTTTTAATGACATATATTTACTTTATTTTAAACTCAATGACACTTAAAATGATTGTTTTAACTATAAAAATTAAGTGACTCATTACACATATTTACCATACTACTTCAAAATGTATCTGACTTAATATAAAATACTAAAGACCTAAACATCAAATTAAAATATAATATTTCTTATAAAAAAAATTTACATGATTGAATTTGTTTTGTTTCATAGGATCTCCCTATAAAAATTAAACACTTAATAGATGAAATGAAATTTTTTTTTGGAAAAACTTTAATAACACAGTACAAAAACCTATATAGGCATTTATAACTCATTAAATGCTTAGAGACTAAATATAAAAGACTTATGACTTATAAATAAACTAAATGACAAAGGACCAAATCATGCTTGATATGATGAAATTAAAATGCAAATAGGTATGAAATTATTCAAATCTAAATCTTTGCATCAAGATAGAGCATACTTTTTATAATTTATCCAAATTTAATTCTCATGAGAATTATAAATACTGATAGTTTTGTCAGAATAGCTATACGATGAGAATAATGGTTTCTAACATTGATGTTGAATTTAGATTTGAGATTAAATCTACATACACTAAAAAACAATCTCCAAGCTATCATATCCTGATCGAAAGAGTTTCTAGTAGATTGGGTGAAAACTTGATCTATAAACATAACAACCATTATTTAATCATAGGATTAGGTAGAGGAAATACATAGGTCTTTACAATATTTTGACTTAGATCCTAATATGTATAGTGAATAGATATTTGTATGCACAAAAAGTAGAATAGACCATATAGAAAATGGTGTAAGCATGCGATTCATGCCTAGACACAGAGAGAATGTAGAATATAAATTTAATAGAGTATGATCATAAATATTTCTATGATTCTTGTCAAACATTCACCCTAATGACTTGGTGTCTCCTTCAGAATGACGCCCATCACTATGATGATATCACAAAATCATATAGAACAAACTTATAAATTTTTTGTATATTTTTACACTCATTAATGGGGTGATAAAAAATATAATGAGCCTACCCCTTCAGATGTCATCAATGATCCATTAAATTAAAATCTTTTTCTAATACTAGATATTAAGAATAATCAGAGTTTAATAGAGAGCTAAGTATCAAAAAATATTTCAAACATAATAATATCTTATTTTCCACTCTCAATTACTACTAACTAAATATTACATCCAACACAATAAAAATATATAGGATAACATATCCTATAATCTAAGGATCCCACTAACTACTAAATTTCTTAGAATCTCTTGCAATATCCTATAATAGTGAGTTGAGTGATTTACTCCAAACTCACGTACAAAAAAATCCTATTATATATTATTTTTACATAACATTAATATATTATTAACTAACTTACATAATAACATAACCTTAAGTATTATTTACTCTATGGTAAATACCCAATGTAAATACTAATCCTTAACATGTACAATAGAAAGTGCCTATCATATATTACATAGGATTTGTTGAAAGATAATGTGGTTGTAGGTTCATATATACTGTTCAAGATGGAATAACATGACAAATTAATTATATAACTTATAATTGAGGAAACAGATCAATAGAAGAGTTATGTCAATAAGAGGATGATTGATACACAATTCGTAGTGGTTGACAAAGTTTTTCTTTATGACAAGCCCAATAAAAGTTTAATCAAATTATAAAAAATAGATAAATCAGCTTGAATATTTATATGAACTTTTGAATTTTTGGAGATCATTAACCCGATTGATTATAACATTGATCTACCACTAGCTCTTACCCAAATGCACAATGTATTTCATATTTCTCTATTAAATAAATATACTAAAAATTTATCACATGTATTTGATTAGAAATAACTATATGTTTAAAATCCATGAATGGTGTTAATAAATCCTCTCAAAGTTCTTTATGTTTAAAATATACGCTTGAAAAACATGGACGTCTCTCAATGCAAGGTCTAGTGGAACCAACATTCTAAAGAGTACCATGTGGGAGGATTATGATGAAGTCCATCAAGCCATTTGTAGTTATTTATTATTTTATGAACTTTGTATTATTATTTTACTATGCCATCAAAACGATGACTCTTATTAGTGGGGAAGGATGTCATACCCCATTTTTTTCTTATCTCAAAACAAATTAGTATCTAAATAAAAAGGCTTAATTTTTTGGTTTATTTAGTTTATGTAATGTTAAATTTAGTGAAATAATTGTCATAATTATGAAAATATTTAATTTTTTTTGACATATAATGGCATGTTATACTATAAAATTTATAATTAGAATAGAATTATTTGAGTGAATGTAGTAGATTTAACTATTACATTATGTTTATGCCATGGCATCTACTTAATTTTTTTTGCTGTGACTATTTATATAATTTTTTCTTGAACTATCTCTTACTAGATTGAGGTGGATATAAGTCAATATTTTCCCCTCATAATAATTATACCCAAAGGGAAGGCATCATATGGGAGAGGAAGACATATGGAGGTGGACATTTAAAAAAAAAAATCATGGGGAACACCATGCATGCAAAACATTATTACCACCTAACCAATTCCCTCTCCTTATTATTTTATGTACTAATATTATTTGAGTTATGGTTCTTGTCATATTCATTAGTTTGATTGATTGGTTTGATTTAATATTATGTGTTTAATTTTATATGATTGATACCCCTAATACCTAACATTTTTGGGTACTAAAAGTGATAGATTTTACTTAGAATACCCTAAGTGGAATTGGCCACTTATGATATTCTAAGTAGTGGATATTGTTATTAGTGAAATGCATTAGACCAATGGTTGTAGCACTATCAATTTAGTTCTACTGGACTTATTATTTTTTCCACTAGTGAGTAATGGGGGGAGCATTCTTTAGTTGAGTTTTTCTCATAATATAAATCCTACAAATAAATACCATAATATTATGATAAATCAATATATCATCATGACAACTTTGTGTATATATTTTTCTATAAATTTAAATCTCTCTAACATGATTTTAAGGGTCTTTGACATAGTTTTTGATGACTTGTAAAGAATTAATAATTCTTGAACACATTGGTTTATATGGTGATAATTTTTATTTGTATTTATTTATCTTTAAATTACCTTGACATTTAGGCATGGCATTGAAAATAATTATTTTGTAAAATTAAAAAAAAAATGATGATGGGAAAATTTAGGGTATTATTGATTAGGGAGTTTCAATTGAATTATTGTTTGCCAAGGTATTGAATTGAAAAGTTCATGATGTTTTAACTTTAGCCATGGTGCATTTGGCATAGAAAAATATTGGATAAGATAGTTAAGGCAACTAGAGTGGGCACTTGAGTTACATAG